>JAEIFP010000730.1:0-24808 GCA_018903935.1 Drosophila insularis | reverse complement strand
GAATGCTTTGATATATGTATGTACGTACATGCGGTAAGTACACAGGTAAGTATGTAGATATGTATGCACACGCGTTGTTCACACAAAACGTAAGTAATTTGTCATTTAGTTGGATGTTGGGTTCCTTTCCCCTCCTTTTTATACCCTTGCAGAGGGTATTATAAAATTGGTCAGATGTTTGTAACGCACAGAAGGAGACGTTTCCGACCCCATAAAGTATATATATTCTTGATCAGCATGAGAAGCTAAGTCGATATAGCCATGTCCGTCTGTCCGTCTGACCGTCTGTCCGTCGGTGCGTACGCGTTTTACTCCAGCCATCTTAAGAGCTATCGGGATGAAATTTTTTTTTGGGAGCTTTTTTTTTACCCGGGTGAGATAAAGTATGAAAATCTTTGGGATCGGACCACTATATCATATAGCTCTAGAAGAAACATTTTTGCAAAAATTGGAGTATCCCCATGAAATTTACCAATATGATAGTAATAGATATAAAATCTCAGATCCCAAAAATTTGAATCTGATCCGATAAATAGAACACAAGTTACAGTCAATATAAATCGGTTCAAACGCTGCCGGCAGCGCTGCTTGCTGCCTACTACTGCCATCATCAAATCAACAGAGCACACGCATACACACACAGACGCAACGCTACATGAACTGTATGTGTATGCGTGCCGTGCTTTGCTTAGAAAATGATGGAAGAAGAAAAACTTGTGGTAAAAAGAGAAATAATATTTTGTTTGTGTATTGATGAATTGAGTTGCAGGGAAAGAAATTTCAAAAGGGAAAAATATTATTGCCAAGTATACTGCATGGGTATATAAACTTCGGCATAGCCGAAGTTAGCTTCTTTGATATTTTTGTTAAATCAATGCGCGACACCGAAATGGATTATGTGTTGTGGATATGTACGTATGTGCATGCATCAATGTATGACGATGCATGTATGTATGTATGTAAATACATATGTAAGCAAGTGCACCGGTTTTCAAATACGCGCGTGAGGAAATTAATTTCGCAACCAATTCGAAAGCACAAGAAGTCGCGGTGCATACGTTAATTGCTATTAACAATTTTTCTTTGTTTTTTGTGTTGTGGGAAATGTGCGAATGAATTATATGTATATGGGTATGTACATATGCGCGTACATCAACAGATGAAGATGTATGTATGTAAGTATATACGCGCGTGAGGAAACTAGTTCGGCATGGAAATAATTCGAACATATAAGAAATCGCGGTGAACACTTTGATTACTATTTTTTTCTATTTTTTTATACCCTTGCAGAGGGTATTATAAAATTGGTCAGATGTTTGTAACGCACAGAAGGAGACGTTTCCGACCCCATAAAGTATATATATTCTTGATCAGCATGAGAAGCTAAGTCGATATAGCCATGTCCGTCTGTCCGTCTGACCGTCTGTCCATCTGTCCGTCGGTGCGTACGCGTTTTACTCAGCCATCTTAAGAGCTATCGGGATGAAATTTTTTTTGGGAGCTTTTTTTTACCCGGGTGAGATAAAGTATGAAAATCTTTGGGATCGGACCACTATATCAAATAGCTCTAGAAGAAACATTTTTGCAAAAATTGGAGTATCGCCATGAAATTTACCAATATGATAGTAATAGATATAAAATCTCAGATCCCAAAATTTGAATCTGATCCGATAAATAGAACACAAGTTACAGTCAATATAAATCGGTTCAAACGCTGCCGGCAGCGCTGCTTGCTGCCTACTACTGCCATCATCAAATCAACAGAGCACACGCATACACACACAGACGCAACGCTACATGAACTGTATGTGTATGCGTGCCGTGCTTTGCTTAGAAAATGATGGAAGAAGAAAAACTTGTGGTAAAAAGAGAAATAATATTTTGTTTGTGTATTGATGAATTGAGTTGCAGGGAAAGAAATTTCAAAAAGGAAAAATATTATTGCCAAGTATACTGCAAGGGTATA
Source organism: Drosophila insularis (assembly GCA_018903935.1). NCBI lineage: Eukaryota > Metazoa > Arthropoda > Insecta > Diptera > Drosophilidae > Drosophila > Drosophila insularis. The sequence continues at coordinate 22,842 of JAEIFP010000730.1, read as the reverse complement.
TAAACTTTAGCTTCTTAGATATTTATACCCTTGCAGAGGGTATTATAAAATTGGTCAGATGTTTGTAACGCACAAAAGGAGACATTTCCGACCCCATAAAGTATATATATTCTTGATCAGCATGAGAAGCTAAGTCGATATAGCCATGTCCGTCTGTCCATCGGTGCGTACGCGTTTTACTCAGCCATCTTAAGAGCTATCGGGATGAAATTTTTTTTTGGGAGCTTTTTTTTTACCCGGGTGAGATAAAGTATGAAAATCTTTGGGATCGGACCACTATATCATATAGCTCTAGAAGAAACATTTTTGCAAAAATTGGAGTATCCCCATGAAATTTACCAATATGATAGTAATAGATATAAAATCTCAGATCCCAAAATTTGAATCTGATCCGATAAATAGAACACAAGTTACAGTCAATATAAATCGGTTCAAACGCTGCCGGCAGCGCTGCTTGCTGCCTACTACTGCCATCATCAAATCAACAGAGCACACGGATACACACACAGACGCAACGCTACATGAACTGTATGTGTATGCGTGCCGTGCTTTGCTTAGAAAATGATGGAAGAAGAAAAACTTGTGGTAAAAAGAGAAATAATATTTTGTTTGTGTATTGATGAATTGAGTTGCAGGGAAAGAAATTTCAAAAAGGAAAAATATTATTGCCAAGTATACTGCAAGGGTATATAAACTTCGGCATAGCCGAAGTTAGCTTCTTTGATATTTATACCCTTGCAGAGGGTATTATAAAATTGGTCAGATGTTTGTAACGCACAGAAGGAGACGTTTCCGACCCCATAAAGTATATATATTCTTGATCAGCATGAGAAGCTATGTCGATATAGCCATGTCCGTCTGTCCGTCGGTGCGTACGCGTTTTACTCAGCCATCTTAAGAGCTATCGGGATGAAATTTTTTTTGGGAGCTTTTTTTACCCGGGTGAGATAAAGTATGAAAATCTTTGGGATCGGACCACTATATCATATAGCTCTAGAAGAAACATTTTTGCAAAAAATTGGAGTATCCCCATGAAATTTACCAATATGATAGTAATAGATATAAAATCTCAGATCCCAAAATTTGAATCTGATCCGATAAATAGAACACAAGTTACAGTCAATATAAATCGGTTCAAACGCTGCCGGCAGCGCTGCTTGCTGCCTACTACTGCCATCATCAAATCAACAGAGCACACGCATACACACACAGACGCAACGCTACATGAACTGTATGTGTATGCGTGCCGTGCTTTGCTTAGAAAATGATGGAAGAAGAAAAACTTGTGGTAAAAAGAGAAATAATATTTTGTTTGTGTATTGATGAATTGAGTTGCAGGGAAAGAAATTTCAAAAAGGAAAAATATTATTGCCAAGTATACTGCAAGGGTATATAAACTTCGGCATAGCCGAAGTTAGCTTCTTTGATATTTTTTTTATATAATACTTTAATAATTTTTGGTTTTTTATACCCTTGCAGAGGGTATTATAAAATTGGTCAGATGTTTGTAACGCACAGAAGGAGACGTTTCCGACCCCATAAAGTATATATATTCTTGATCAGCATGAGAAGCTAAGTCGATATAGCCATGTCCGTCTGTCCGTCTGACCGTCTGTCCGTCTGTCCGTCGGTGCGTACGCGTTTTACTCAGCCATCTTAAGAGCTATCGGGATGAAATTTTTTTTGGGAGCTTTTTTTTACCCGGGTGAGATAAAGTATGAAAATATTTGGGATCGGACCACTATATCATATAGCTCTAGAAGAAACATTTTTGCAAAAATTGGAGTATCCCCATGAAATTTACCAATATGATAGTAATAGATATAAAATCTCAGATCCCAAAATTTGAATCTGATCCGATAAATAGAACACAAGTTACAGTCAATATAAATCGGTTCAAACGCTGCCGGCAGCGCTGCTTGCTGCCTACTACTGCCATCATCAAATCAACAGAGCACACGGATACACACACAGACGCAACGCTACATGAACTGTATGTGTATGCGTGCCGTGCTTTGCTTAGAAAATGATGGAAGAAGAAAAACTTGTGGTAAAAAGAGAAATAATATTTTGTTTGTGTATTGATGAATTGAGTTGCAGGGAAAGAAATTTCAAAAAGGAAAAATATTATTGCCAAGTATACTGCAAGGGTATATAAACTTCGGCATAGCCGAAGTTAGCTTCTTTGATATTTATACCCTTGCAGAGGGTATTATAAAATTGGTCAGATGTTTGTAACGCACAGAAGGAGACGTTTCCGACCCCATAAAGTATATATATTCTTGATCAGCATGAGAAGCTATGTCGATATAGCCATGTCCGTCTGTCCGTCGGTGCGTACGCGTTTTACTCAGCCATCTTAAGAGCTATCGGGATGAAATTTTTTTGGGAGCTTTTTTTTACCCGGGTGAGATAAAGTATGAAAATCTTTGGGATCGGACCACTATATCATATAGCTCTAGAAGAAACATTTTTGCAAAAATTGGAGTATCCCCATGAAATTTACCAATATGATAGTAATAGATATAAAATCTCAGATCCCAAAATTTGAATCTGATCCGATAAATAGAACACAAGTTACAGTCAATATAAATCGGTTCAAACGCTGCCGGCAGCGCTGCTTGCTGCCTACTACTGCCATCATCAAATCAACAGAGCACACGCATACACACACAGACGCAACGCTACATGAACTGTATGTGTATGCGTGCCGTGCTTTGCTTAGAAAATGATGGAAGAAGAAAAACTTGTGGTAAAAAGAGAAATAATATTTTGTTTGTGTATTGATGAATTGAGTTGCAGGGAAAGAAATTTCAAAAAGGAAAAATATTATTGCCAAGTATACTGCAAGGGTATATAAACTTCGGCATAGCCGAAGTTAGCTTCTTTGATATTTTTTTTATATAATACTTTAATAATTTTTGGTTTTTTATACCCTTGCAGAGGGTATTATAAAATTGGTCAGATGTTTGTAACGCACAGAAGGAGACGTTTCCGACCCCATAAAGTATATATATTCTTGATCAGCATGAGAAGCTAAGTCGATATAGCCATGTCCGTCTGTCCGTCTGACCGTCTGTCCGTCTGTCCGTCGGTGCGTACGCGTTTTACTCAGCCATCTTAAGAGCTATCGGGATGAAATTTTTTTGGGAGCTTTTTTTTTACCCGGGTGAGATAAAGTATGAAAATATTTGGGATCGGACCACTATATCATATAGCTCTAGAAGAAACATTTTTGCAAAAATTGGAGTATCCCCATGAAATTTACCAATATGATAGTAATAGATATAAAATCTCAGATCCCAAAATTTGAATCTGATCCGATAAATAGAACACAAGTTACAGTCAATATAAATCGGTTCAAACGCTGCCGGCAGCGCTGCTTGCTGCCTACTACTGCCATCATCAAATCAACAGAGCACACGCATACACACACAGACGCAACGCTACATGAACTGTATGTGTATGCGTGCCGTGCTTTGCTTAGAAAATGATGGAAGAAGAAAAACTTGTGGTAAAAAGAGAAATAATATTTTGTTTGTGTATTGATGAATTGAGTTGCAGGGAAAGAAATTTCAAAAAGGAAAAATATTATTGCCAAGTATACTGCAAGGGTATATAAACTTCGGCATAGCCGAAGTTAGCTTCTTTGATATTTTTCTCTCTTTTTTAAACCTTTACGCGGACTTGGCGAACAGCTGTGAAAAACACATGTACATGTGAATGCATATGTATGTACAAAAATGGAATGGGACCAGTGCGAGGAAAAGAACCTAAATAAAAAGGGTAATCGTGAAATGGAAAACGAAAACGTTGGACAAACACGCTAAGGATTAGGAACTACCATGGAACCTTGGAACAGGTCAGGTATCTACATACAATATATAAAAGTGTGTAGGTCGCTATGGAAAAGCGGGAAAACCTCACACTTTTATTAGTATGTAGGGCAAATGAAATGGATAATGAAATTTTGTACTTATCAGGAATTCCGCCGATGCAAGCTGGAGGAGCGGAAGGAGATCCGGGTCGAAGGTCCAATGTTCGTGGAGGGGCGGAAGGATCCAAATACAATACAAGTCGTTGGCTGGTGCCAATTTCTTCTGGGTATGGTGAGCGAGTGATGAATTAAGAACGCGCGATCAATTCGGTTAACAAAACGTATGCTTTATTAAATATTCACAGGTGGCCCGACGCACACGAAATGTTTCGGGTTAAAAAATATGAAGTTCGAGATAGAAAAATCTAAAGGAGAACAACGGGTGTTCGGGTGAAAAACTCGTACCAGATTAAATGGCGATGCCCATGGGAAAAATCCAGTCACCCCTCCTGGTGTGACCGTAGCTGCCGAGGATAAAAAACACTCTCACTCCTCACTGCTCTTCGACGCTCACTGCTGTTCACCCGGTGAACAATGTCTATGGTATGTAGGGAACGGTAATTCGAATGTCGTTGATTCGTTATCGCCAGTGAGAATTATTAATTGGTTTTTAAAGACGTTAATGGGAATGTCCATTGTTGCTATAAGTTCATGACTTGAGCTCTCATCATATGCACAGTGGCTGCTGACGTGCTGCTAGCATTTATGCTAGTAGGATTTCTAGAAAGTGCGTCTGCTACTACATTTGAGCTACCCGGTTTATACTTCAATTCATAATTGTACTCCTCCAGGTAACTTTTCCACCTTTTCAACTTTGCATTGTTGTTCTTCGGGCTAAGTGCATAGGTAAGCGGTTGATGATCAGTGTAGATGGGCACTTTTGACTTACCATAGAGGTACATCCTCAATTTTTCCAAGGACCATACTATGGCTAACATTTCCCTCTTGTTTGTAGCATAATTTTCTTCTGTTTTAGATAACGCTCTAGATATAAATGTAATCGGTCTCCCGTTTTGTTCTAGTGACGCACCTATTGCTATATTCGAGACATCTGTAGTCAGATGGAATTCTTGATTGAAATCGGGATATGCTAATACTACGTCTTGTGAAATTAATGAATTTTTCACTTTCTCCAAAGAGTCATGTTCTTCTTTGCCAAAACGAATTTCGATTTTATGGGAAACATTCTTTTTATACCATACACCCATAGGGTGAAATGGTATATTAAAGTCGCAAAAATGTATGTAACAGGCAGAAGGAAGCTTTTCCGACCCCATAAAGTATATATATTCTTGATCAGCATCAACAGCCGAGACGATCTAGCCATGTCCGTCTGTCCGTCCGTCCGTCCGTCCGTCTGTATGAACACCTAGATCTCGGAGACTATAAGAGCTAGAGCCACCAAATTTGGTATGTAGACTCGTGTCATATGTACGCTTATCGAGTTTGTTTCAAGTGTTTGCCACGCCCCCTACCGCCCCCGCAAATGATATAAACCGATTTTCTTAAACACCATAGCAACTAGAGACTCAAAAATTGGTATGTATATTTGCTTAGTAAACGAGCACATTTTGTATTTATAAAATTTTTGCCACGCCCCCTACCGCCCCCGCAAATGAAATAAAACCGATTTTCTCCAAAACTTTTTTAGCTAGAGACACCATAGTTGGTATAAATATTTGCTTAGTAATTGCGCACAGTTTTGATGTGTAAAAATTTTGCCACGCCCCTTTCCGCCCCCGTAATTTGAAAAAACTCGATTATCTCCCGTAATTTTCAACCTTGTGCAATCAAATTTAGCACACTTAAATTTAATACTAATATCAAGCAAAGTACCAAATTTGATCAAAATCGGAATAAAATGAAGTAAGTAAGTCGTCTCGCCGACTTGGATATACCATACACCAGTAAAACAAATATTTTAAATTTATAATAACCAATGCATTTTCGTATTTTTAAAAAATCTGTTTGCATGCTTTTTAGAAGCATATCTTAGTATTTCGCTCACTCAAGCATTCGAGCACCCTAGCGCCCCCACCAGCCAACGGCCACTTCCGGCCATATGGAAAAACGTTTATATGCATAACTTGACAATTTTTATTCCGATTTTGATCAAATTTGGTATGTTGCTTGATAGTAGTATTAAATTTAAGTGTGCTAAATTTGATTGCACAAGGTAGAAAATTACGGGAGATAATCGAGTTTTTCCAAATTACGGGGGCGGAGGGGGGCGTGGCAAAATCTTTACACATCAAAAATGTGCGCAATTACTAAGCAAATATTCATACCAAATTTTGTGTCTTTAGCTAGAATAGTTTTTGAGAAAATCGGTTTTATTTAATTTGCGGGGGCGGTAGGGGGCGTGGCAAAATTTTTATAAATACAAAATGTGCGTGTTTACTAAGCAAATATACATACCAAATTTTGTGTCTCTAGTTGCTATGGTGTTTAAGAAAATCGGTTTTATATCATTTGCGGGGGCGGTAGGGGGCGTGGCAAACATTTGAAACAAACTCGATAAGCGTACATATGACACGAGTCTACATACCAAATTTGGTGGCTCTAGCTCTTATAGACTCCGAGATCTAGGTGTTCATACAGACGGACGGACGGACGGACGGACGGACGGACGGACAGACGGACATGGCTAGATCGTCTCGGCTGTTGATGCTGATCAAGAATATATATACTTTATGGGGTCGGAAAAGCTTCCTTCTGCCTGTTACATACATTTTAGCGACTTTAATATACCATTTTCACCCTATGGGTGTATGGTATAAATAGTCAAGTTATGCATATAAACGTTTTTATGGCCGGAGTTGGCCGTTGGCTGGTGGGGGCGCTAGGGTGCTCGAATGCTTGAGTGAGCGAAATACTAAGATATGCTTCTAAAAAGCATGTAAACAGTTTTTTTTTTTAAATAGGAAAATGATTGGTTATTATAAATTTAAAATATTTGTTTTGCTGGTGTATGGTATATCCAAGTCGGCGAGACGACTTACTTATTTTAGCGGACGTTGACACCAGGACAAAGCCTGTTACGCGCGAGCCCAAGCAGATAACTGCCCACCTCCCACCCAACCGACCGAGGGGTGCAGCCGTAAAACGCACGGCGCGAATCGCGTGGACAAATACACAAGAGAAGAAACACACAAACAAATAATACAATAGTTATCTATTAACTAAATGGGATAGGATAGATATTTTAAGCATATTGATAGAAAACTCTGAGCTGATTACAGGGAAAAGAAGGTTGTAATCAGAGCAGAGGACCCTAAAAGGTTCATGCATGGCATAGTTAGAAGAACAACGACTAAGGATAATGGTATCAAAGGATGTCTACTCCGTCTACATGGTACCGACAGATTTACCTGAGCTAATAACTCAGGCGAGTCGATATCACCAATTAGGAGCTTGTGCATGAAAATTGCACCAAGCATGGTTCTACGGTTAGTTAGGGAAGGAAGGTTAATCAAGAGAAGTCTACTAGAATACGAAGGCAAATTGACATTGCGATCCCAGCTTAAGCCACGAAGAGCAAATAGCAAGAACTGCTTTTGAACGGATTCAAGTCTAATCTGGTGCGACTCACATTGAGGTGACCAAATGCAAGATCAATACTCTAAAATAGGACGGACAAGAGAAGTAAAAAGAACTTTAGTTGTATAGGGGTCATCGAATTCTTTTGACCATCTCTTAATGAAACCCAGGACACTCATGGCCTTTGAGACCGTGGTGGAAATATGGGTGTTAAAATTTAACTTATGGTCCATAAGTACGCCCAAATCATTCATATTATTTAGACGTTCTAAAGGGCTATTGTTTAGAAAATAAGTGACCAGTTGAGGAGAGTTACGAAAAAAAGTCATTACCTTACATTTGGTAAGATTTAGTAGATTAAACTGGCACCAGGATTGAAAGTTTTTAAGATCAGCTTGTAGCCGACTAAATGAATCTGTATCTTTATACGTAAGACAAAGCTTGACATCGTCAGCATACATAAGCACACGCGAATGAACAATGACTGATGGAAGATCGTTAATGAATAGTGTGAAAAGCAGAGGGCCCAGATGACTACCTTGAGGTACACCAGAAGTCACAGGAATGGAAACGGAAAAAGAAGACTTAAAAAGTACCTTCTGTTTTCTATTTGTTAAATATTCTCGAACCCAAGATAGGAAAAGGGGTGGAAACCCAATGTCGCTTAGCTTCGAAAGTAATAGGGTATGATTAACGGAATCAAAGGCTTTGCTGAAGTCAGTGTATATGACATCAGTTTGTTTACCATTTTTGAACCCCTTGATAATTATTGATGTAAATTCTAAAAGGTTAGTGGTTGTAGATCTACGTTTCACAAACCCATGTTGGGATGGCGAAATAATAGAGCTGCAAAAATGTTGCAATAGCGGACAATTTTGAGATACCCCTATAGTTAGTGGCTTCGGACTTTTTGCCATTTTTATGCAGAGGAATGATATACGACTCCTTCCAAATAGATGGAAAAGAGGAAGATTCGACAGACAATAGAAACAATTTTAAAATGGGTTTACATAATGCATTTGCACAGAACCTGAGTACACATCCAGGAAGACCATCTGGCCCCGGAGAATAAACGGGTTTAACTAATTTAAGTTCGCTAAGAATAGAACCTTCATCAATCACTGGATTGAAAATACAATTAGCCTTTTCTAAATGATAAGGATACGGACTTGCTCGATATTCCGTTGAGGAATAAGTTGTTTTGAAAAAACTCGCAAACATATCGGCAATTGCCTGATCAGTGCTCGCTTTTTTATTTTAAAAAGACAAAAAAGATGGGTGCACAGAGGTCTTACGTTTACTTACTTACTTCATTAGTTCTGCCATGTTCGCCACGCAATAAGGCTGTAAGCGGTCTTGCTAAATTTGCAAAATGTTTAATGAATTTCCTATAATAGGTGGCTAAACCCAAGAAGGACCTTAGTTGTTTTAGGTTCTTTGGTGTGGGGAATTTTTTGATAGCCTGCACTTTTTCTGGGTTGGTTTTAACACCTTCCCTTGATATTACTACGCCTAGGAAATCAACACTATGTTTGAGGAATTTACAATTAACTACCTGTACTTTCATGTTTGCTTCTGACAAGGTAGAGAATACTTCGGCCAAATGACGAAAATGTTCTTCCTCAGATTTGCTGAATATTATGATATTTTTCCTATATGTTCTCTTAATAGGTCATCAAGGGCTCTTTGAAATATTGATGGGGAATTTTTCAAACCGAAGGGGAGTCTGGTAAATTCATATTTCCCTCCGTTTACAGCGAACGCTGTTTTTTCAATATCAGATTTCTTTAAAAGGAATATATTTATCCGAAATGGTGACTGTATTTAATTTCCGATAGTCAATGACCATCCTATATTTTTTCCTTCCCAGACTGTCGCTTTTCTTTGGGACAATGCAAACAGGGGAGTTATAAGGCGACCGTGAGGGTCGTATTATACCATCTTGTAGTAATTCTTGAATTTGTTCTTCAACTACTTCTCGCAACGAAGCTGGATGCGGGTAATGTTTTGTATAGACTGGAGTGAACATTGGTAGCGTAAGTCAACTTCATGTCTGGGCTCGCGAACAGCGATTTGTATTCCTCTTGAAGTGCTTCTAGCTTTAATTTTTGCTGACCCGAGAGTTGATCTGAATTGATCGTGTGGACTTGCTGAGTTTGCATTTGTCTCATTGTACAACATGAGAGTTGTTGACGTATAATAAATTTTTTCCCACATCTATAATGGCATTAAGTTCTTTTAACGTATCGTTGCCTAAGATTCCATGAAACGATTCCAAATTTGGCAATAGAAAAAAGATTATAGGTTTGTTGGGTTCATTGAAAAGACCCAAGTGGACATGTTCCGAAATTAGGATGCGTCCACTTACAGTTCTCGCATAGAACTTGTGCTCGTTTGTTGTTACATTTCTGGCTATTTCTGGTTGGATGTAATTTTTATTTGAACCGGTGTCTATTAAAAAATTGTATACTGTTCCGTCTTTATCCCGGACTACAAAGTACGGGAAAGAGGAACATTTCATCTTAAAAAATTGACAGTATCCTCAATTTGTGGAAGAGGATCTAGAACTATGGTTTGTGATACCTCTTTATTTTGCGGAATTTACTCGGACATATCACCTTGAGCGGTGAAATATTCTTGCTGTTGTTGATACTCTGAAAACTGTGAATATGGAACTACTTGGATATAATCATCTTGCTCTTGATATTCGGACTGAACTTCGGACATATTAACCTGATGTTCTTCTTGCATTGGAGTACTATATGATTCATTTTGTGCTTCAGCTCCAATGTGGAACTGTCTTTGAATTTTATTTGGAAAATTTGTTATAGGCTGGTTTACTCTTTTCAACAAAATTGGCTGTTGTGAGGGATTGGTATTTGGTCTGTTTATGTAGTTTACTTTTCTGGTCATGATGGAACCGTCTACTTCCATTGGAGTAGTTTTGGTTGCGGTTTCGGGGTGAATGGTCTAGATGGTGCATTAAAGAATGGCTGGTTATTATTTCGGAACGGGTTATTCTGAGGAATATTATAGCTCTGTATCTGTCTGGGGTTATACCAGTTTGTATTAATGTGTGGTTTGGGGGGAAGTACTGGAGGGTACGGTGGTGGAGGGAACATATTGTTCTTATTGTGTTGTACTGGTTTATGTGATACATTCGGACGAGGGTATTGATAACCGAGGCCAATAGAATTTTTGGCTCGTTTATTATCTACTGCATCTATTAATTGCAATGCATGTTTTAGATTAAGAAGCTGCGGCATACTTAATCTGTCTGCTAGGTCACCATTCAAGCCTCTAATAAAAGTATCTAAAGCTCTGTCCTTTATTTGTTTCGACATGACCATTCTAACTTCTGGGCTGTGTCCCATATTCTTGATTTGATCAATAATTAAGGACATTTGTTGGTGGACTGCAAAATAGAATTCATGGATGGTACTATTCTTCTGGCTCATGGAAAATAATTGGTATTCCAGTGCACCTAGATCTCGTCTATCCGAATACTCTTCTAAAAGACATTTCGAGATTGCATCCGAGATGCGGTATCATTTGCTTTCAACGCTGAGTCTGCATGACAGGTAATTTTGTCTCTAGCCGTCAACAGTATCGCGAAATATTTTGGTGTTCCCTGTAAGGGAGCAAAAACCTCCATTATGCGTGAAGCTGTGGAAAACCATGTTGTAAACTCTGCTGGATTACCTGAAAATTCTCTAAGTCCTTTCACTAAATCTGGAACCCTTTCCAAATCGTTCCAATTGTCATTTAAATTTGGAGTTAAATCTTTATATACTGGGTTTTCTGATTGTGACGAATTCAAGCGCTCAATATAATTCTCCATTCTAGCTGCTAATATAACATCTACAGCTGCATCTAAGCCTTGGATAGAAACTGCTTCTACACTGACGAGCAAAATTGTAACACAGACTCAATGTTCACACTTCATCGGTCTATATTATCTGTTTTACTTAATGGATGTTTAAGATTCAAGGGGAATCACTCAAAACAAAAACAGATACGTAACACAATCGCGTCGAATATGTAAACAGGTTTTTTGTAAAAATAGGCAAGTTCGCGGCGCGGTTGGAAATGGCTTTTGGTTCACAGGATAGTTGTTAGTAAGGATAAATATTTTAAGGGTTAGTTGATTTTTTCCTTTTTTGTTTTTTTAAAAAAACAACTAATTGATTTTCTTCTTTTGATTCTTTTTTTTTCTTTTAGAACTTAACTAATTGATTTTCTTCTTTTAATTCTTCTGTTTCCTTTTTTAGGATTTAACTGATTGATTTTCTTTTTTTTTCTTTTTAAATTTTAACTTTCGTTTTGATTCACAATTTTCTCTTAAATTTATTCTTCTTAACTTACATTATTACTAGCATCTTCAGTGCTTTACTGATCGGCTTGTAGAAGGGCTCGCTTTTCCAACGTTAAAAGTACTAACGCTCCTGGGCAACTCCTGGGCTCACTGATATCTGTTACTAACACTCGATTAAGTTTTATTTTGCAGGGTCCCTGCTCGGGCGCCAATTAACACTTTCCTTGTTCTCCGTAGGAAAAAAATAATATTTATTTAAAAATCTTTATTAGTTTTACGTTCACAAATCTTTTAATTTTCTGGAAGATTTTATGACAACTACTATGAACAAGGATCGTGGAGCACCAACGAAGTTACAAGTTGCACTCAGGTTGAAGACTGACTTTGGGTTGATCGATTATGTTTAATTGATTTAGGCGACTTGAAGTCTGGTGTACTGAACTTGATCTGTTTATTGCCGAATTGTAGAATTGGGCGACTTGCTGTCTGATGTACTGAACACGACACCATTCCCATAGGAATGTTAGTCTGGTAGTTATTGTTTGTGCCAATGCCCATTATGACGAGTCTTGACTGTTGTAAGATGAGTGTGGGCGCGGTCATAAAATATTTATAGGTTTATAGCATGTCTGGTCTTAACTTATATTTACTGCTGTATGTTGATGATGTTGTCATAGTAACAGGGGATATGACAAGTATGATTGATTTTAAAACATACTTAAAGAATAAATTTCCCATGACTGATTTAGAAGAAATACGACATTTCATTGGCATAAGAATATAAATTTTACCTAATAAAATTAGCTTAAGTCAGTCCTCTTATATTTCGAGAATTTTAAGTATGTAAATATAATATGGAAAACTGCAATGCAGTAAGTACCCCTTTACCGAACAAAATGAATTATGAACTGCTTAATTCAGATGAAAATTGTGGAGCACCATGTCGAAATCTTATTGGGTGTTTAATGTACATCATGCTGTGCACACGCCCTGATTTGTCTACTGCAATAAATATTCTGAGTAGATATAGTAGTAAGAATAACTCAGAGTTATGGCAATGTTTAAAGAGGGTTCTTAGATACTTAAAAGGAAGTGTCAATACGAAGTTGGTTCTTAATAAGAATGAAACTTTTGAAAATATCCTAGTTGGATATGTAGACTCTGACTGAGGTGGGAATGAGATTGTAGGAAGAGTACCACAGGTTTTTTGTTTAAAGTATTTAATTCCAATCTGATTTGTTGGAACACCAAGAAACAAAACTCAGTAGCAGCTTCATATACTGAGGCTGAGTATATGGCCCTGTTTGAAGCTGTAAGAGAAGCATTATGGCTAAAGTCCCTAATGAATAGCGTAAATATTAAATTAGAAAAACCAATAAAAATTTATGAAGATAATCAGGGATGTATCTGTATAGCCAATAACCCCTCATGTCACAAAAGAGCTAAGCATATAGACATTAAATACCATTATGCTAGAGAACAAGTGGAAAATAATATCATTGTTCTTGAGTATATTCCTACAGAAAACCAAGTTGCTGACATCTTTACAAAGCCGCTGCAGGTCGGAGAGTTTGTAGAATTCCGGAAGAAATTGGGACTCCTCGAAGACAACTGAACAAATCGATTGCTCCTCGATGCCAAAGAATTTAATTTTTTTTTGTTTATTTAATTTAATTTACGACTCTTTGAATTGTTGAGTTGTAAAACATGCTAATGAATTTATATTTTTAATTTGTAAACATTTTTTAAGTTGATCTGATACAGGTTTTTCTGGGTTTTCCCTGATTATTCTTTTTTTTTCTGCAAATATAAAACGTGGTTGCTGGTGTTGCCAAAAACTTAAGTTCAAGTGTTTAATATAAATGAAGATATATAAACAATAGTCAGTTCTTCAACACCATGTCCGTCTGTCCGTCCGTCTGTGCGTATGCGTTTTACTCAGCCATCTTAAGAGCTATCGGGATGAAATTTTTTTTGGGGCTTTTTATTACCTGGGAAAAATAAAGTATGAATATCAAAGAAGCTAACTTCGGCTGTGCCGAAGTTTATATACCCTTGCAGTCCATGGCCATAATATTTTTACATGTTCCAAACTCTTTTTCTGTATCTCAATTCATTAATGCACAGAACCTTTCAAATATCATTTCAATTTCTTCTTCTTCTTCCGCATCCCCTTTTACACGCATGCCGCGATTCGCACGCATACACATATAGTTTATGTAGCGTTGCGTCTGTATGTGTGCATGCGTGTGCTCTATTAATTTGATGATGACTTAGTAGGCAGCAAGCCGAACCGAATTATATCGGCTGTAACTTGTGTTCTATTCATCCGATCAGATTCAAATTTTGGGATCCTAGATTTTATATATAATACTATCATATTGGTAAATCTCATGGCGATACTCCAATTTTTGCAAAAATGTTTGCTCCAGAGCTATATGATATAGTGGTCCGATTCTGCCAATTTTCATACTTTATTTTTCCCAGGTAATAAAAAGCCCCCAAAAAAAATTTCATCCCGATAGCTCTTAAGATGGCTGAGTAAAACGCATACGCACAGACGGACGGACAGACGGACATGGCTATATCAACTCAGCTTCTCATGCTGATCAAGAATATATATACTTTATAGGGTCGGAAACGTCTCCTTCTGTGCGTTACAAAAATTGGCAGAATTGGACCACTATATCATATAGCTCTGGAGGAAACATTTTGCAAAAATTGGAGTATCGCCATGAAATTTACCAATATGATAGTATTATATATAAAATCTCAGATCCCAATTTGAATCTGATCGGATATATAGAACACAAGTTACAGCCGATATAAATTGGCTTGCTGCCTACTACGTCCTCATCAAATCAACAGAGCACACGCATGCACACATACAGACGCAACGCTACATAAACTATATGCGTATGCGTGCGAATCGCGGCATGCGTGTAAAAGGGGATGGGGAAGAAGAAGAAGAAATTGAAATGATATTTGAAAGGTTTTGTGCATTAATGAATTTAGATACAGAAAAAGAGTTTGGAACATGTAAAAATATTATGGCCATGGACTGCAAGGGTATATAAACTTCGGCACAGCCGATGTTAGCTTCTTTGATATTTCCAAATAATTTTACCATTTATTTGCGATGTTACAAACAAGCTCCTGTCGTCCAACTCAGCGTTTGAAAACTTTTGCTTGTATTCGCTGTGCCCGGTACTTCCTTCAAATCCCCATTTGCCGATTAAAAGTAAATTTTTAATGGAGTCTTCAGTGATCGTTGCAACAACATCAGCTTGAAGCTCTAAGACTGTGTTATTCAATAAACTTTAAAGATCGACTTCTGTGGAGGATTCGTTCTCAGATATGTTGTCAGGATATCTAGCATTTTGGAGCTTAAAATGCGTTGATAGCTCGGAAAAAAAATCCAAGAACACTTTGCTGTTCACAAAATTCCGTATCAGCAGATATTGATGCTTTGTCATTCCGGTCTCTATTAAAAGAGAAAGTACTTCTGTCGGATCCGCTGGCAATACATTCGGGCTTGATTTTCATTGAGTAATGCGGAAACAGCGGTCTCATCAACTTCTACCAGCTGAGCTAAGCGCAGACGGTTTGTTCTTATGGAAGATTCCATAAAATTTAGTTTTTTACCGCCACGTGGAGCACTTTCCGTATTTTCCTGGTGTACATTTTTCGTATTCAATAAAAATGATTCCTTTGTAGTCAGCCAATCAGAGTCATATTGTAAAAGTGAAGATTTCTTAAGTTTATAACGCATCCATAAAACAACAATTTTTTTACAAATGTACTAAATAGGTTCAATAATCGCATTGAATTCTTCTAGTAAGCCGTTGTTTTCAAAATTTCGTCTACATCAGCAATTACTTCTCGTAATTTTTCAGCGTTTGTGCCTTTTTTGCAGTTACATAGCAGTTTATGTTATGTTGCTCGTGGAGGCTTTTTTGGGGGCATCTCGAGGGGAGCTGAGATGTTAACTCATCCCCCCTGGAATGAAGTGAAGGCCAAAGCGAAGGTATGGTCGAAACGTTTGTAGATGAAGTTGCTGTTGTTACCAGGGTTATCCTTTAAGTTGTCAGTGCCCATAGTATCGCTACTATGATTGTCATGATGGCAACTAAGGCAACTAAGAGATTCAAGTCTGGAATGGTGTTGTTAATCCTTAGATCCTCGAGTCTTGGTATAGATAATTGGTCTACTTCGTTGTACGTTATGTTTGGGGCTTCGTACTTTACTCCGGTTACCTAACAATTGTTAATTGAAATTAGGGCTGACCCTTTGATTATTCTTGGTCGGCTACATGACGGGATTATTGTCATGTTTTTTGCATTGGTTATCAGGATGTTTTGTTCTTCAATCTGATAAACGTGTTCCTCTTCGCTGATGTCTCTGACATCACAAGTCGCTTTTTGATTCTCCTGTAGATCTTTCAGGCAGTGATTGTAGAAGTTGTCTTCTGCTGCTGCGTTATCGCAATTTTTTGCGGAACACCAAAGGCGCATAGAAAAGTTCTCATAGCTTTACAATGCTTCATGTGTCTCTAGAATATATTGTATATCCCATTGCGAATTTACTAAATTTGTCTATAATTGTCAGGATTGTGTTGTTGTTTATTGATTAAAGGTCAATATGCAGAATTTGCATCGGTACTGTGGGAGTTTCTGTTTCTTAAGAAACTAACTTATGTGGGTGTCTATCATATTTCGAGGTTTGACAGACATCGCATTCGTTAATTATTGAGGGCACTTTGTATTTTAAATGGGGTGTATAAAACATTATTTTTGGATGAGCTACTGTCTCGTCTATCCCTCTATGGTTACTATTTATGTGGTATTTCTTAATTTTTTGCTCAACATGGTTTGCATGTGTAATATCATCCAACATTATTGTACATCGGATGATTTTATAGAGTTTTGTGGGAAGAAAGTATTCTTTGAGGCTTTGATTTATTATGTCGAAAATATCGTTATTAGTATAAATTGCGTACGTTCTTCCTGGTTTCAGAATTTTCTGTAATAGTCGTGTAGCTTCCTCTTTATCGAAATATGTTTTTGTAATTATTCTTCTAATTTTGTTTTTGAATGGGGTTGTTGTTATGAGTTTTGACTCGTTGCCGATTTGAAATATTAACTGAATGACTACAATAGTCATTTATTGGTTTGTTTACTGTTACTATTATATAAACTGGATCTAACGCTTGGTTGTTGACATTTATTTCTGCTGGAATTCTACTGAGGGCATCAGCTACCACATTTTCAGAACACTTTGTGTACGTTTTTTCGCAATCATACTCCAGTAACTGAAGTCTAGTTTGGAATTTGGTTCTTTGAAATTCATTAGCCATGTTAGGCGTGTATGGTCGGTGACTATTTTGACTCTTTGCCCAAAGAGGTAGGGGCGGAAATATTTAGTTGCCCAGATTATGGCAAGCATTTCTCTCTCAACTGTTGAATAGTTGAGTTCTGTATCTGTTAGCTATCTGTTACGGCTAGCAAAACTTGGGTCATTACAAAGGAGAGTTTTGCATGTTTCAAATGCAGAAATGAACTCTGTGCTGATTTTAACGGTCTTTTTGCCTTTTAGCTGTTGTGTAAGTGGTTTGGTAATGGTAGTAAAATCTCTAATAAATTTTCGATAATAGCCCAAAAGACCAAGAAAGGATTTTATTTGCTTCCTAGTTCTATGTAAAGGAAATTGTTTAATGGAGTTCATATTATTGGGGTTTGGTTTAATTCCATTTTCTGCACTACATGGCCTAGGAATTCTATTTCTTTTCTAAGGAAGTCTAATTTATTTTATTGTAATTAAGTTAGTAAGGATATATATTTTAAGGGTTAGTTGATTTTTTCCTTTCTTTTTTTTATACCCTTGCAGAGGGTATTATAAAATTGGTCAGATGTTTGTAACGCACAGAAGGAGACGTTTCCGACCCCATAAAGTATATATATTCTTGATCAGCATGAGAAGCTAAGTCGATATAGCCATGTCCGTCTGTCCGTCTGACCGTCTGACCGTCTGTCCGTCTGTCCGTCTGTCCGTCGGTGCGTACGCGTTTTACTCAGCCATCTTAAGAGCTATCGGGATGAAATTTTTTTTGGGAGCTTTTTTTTACCCGGGTGAGATAAAGTATGAAAATCTTTGGGATCGGACCACTATATCATATAGCTCTAGAAGAAACATTTTTGCAAAAATTGGAGTATCCCCATGAAATTTACCAATATGATAGTAATAGATATAAAATCTCAGATCCCAAAATTTGAATCTGATCCGATAAATAGAACACAAGTTACAGTCAATATAAATCGGTTCAAACGCTGCCGGCAGCGCTGCTTGCTGCCTACTACTGCCATCATCAAATCAACAGAGCACACGCATACACACACAGACGCAACGCTACATGAACTGTATGTGTATGCGTGCCGTGCTTGCTTAGAAAATGATGGAAGAAGAAAAACTTGTGGTAAAAAGAGAAATAATATTTTGTTTGTGTATTGATGAATTGAGTTGCAGGGAAAGAAATTTCAAAAAGGAAAAATATTATTGCCAAGTATACTGCAAGGGTATATAAACTTCGGCATAGCCGAAGTTAGCTTCTTTGATATTTTAAAAAAAGTCGATATAGTCATGTCCGTCTGTCCGTCTGTCCGTCGGTGCGTACGCGTTTTACTCAGCCATCTTAAGAGCTATCGGGATGAAATTTTTTTTGGGAGCTTTTTTTTACCCGGGTGAGATAAAGTATGGAAATCTTTGGGATCGGACCACTATATCATATAGCTCTAGAAGAAACATTTTTGCAAAAATTGGAGTATCCCCATGAAATTTACCAATATGATAGTAATAGATATAAAATCTCAGATCCCGATAGCTCTTAAGATGGCTGAGTAAAACGCGTACGCACCGACGGACAGACGGACATGGCTATATCGACTTAGCTTCTCATGCTGATCAAGAATATATATACTTTATGGGGTCGGAAACGTCTCCTTCTGTGCGTTACAAACATCTGACCAATTTTATAATACCCTCTGCAAGGGTATAAAAACTTAACTAATCGATTTTCTTCTTTTGATTCTTTTGTTTTCTTTTAGAACTTAACTAACTGATTTTCTTCTTTTAATTCTTCTGTTTCCTTTTTATACCCTTGCGGAGGGTATTATAAAATTGGTCAGATGTTTGTAACGCACAGAAGGAGACGTTTCCGACCATATAAAGTATATATATTCTTGATCAGCATGAGAAGCTGAGTTGATATAGCCATGTCCGTCTGTGCGTATGCGTTTTACTCAGCCATCTTAAGAGCTATCGGGATGAAATTTTTTTTGGGGGCTTTTTATTACCTGGGAAAAATAAAGTATGAAAATTGGGAGAATCGGACCACTATATCATATAGCTCTGGAGGAAACATTTTTGCAAAAATTGCAAAAATTGGAGAATCGCCATGAAATTAATAATAATATGATAGTATTTCATATAAAATCTCAGATCCCAAAATTTGAATCCAATCGGATAAATAGAACAGAAGTTACAGCCGATATAAATCGGTTCAACATGCTGCCTACTACGTCATCATAAAATCAACAGAGCACACGCATGCACACATACAGACGCAACGCTACATAAACTATATGTGTATGCGTGCGAGTCCGGCATGCGTGTAAAAGGGGATGGGGAAGAAGAAGAAGAAATTGAAATGATATTTGAAAGGTTCTGTGCATTAATGAATTGAGATACAGAAAAAGAGTTTGGAACATGTAAAAATATTATGGCCATGGACTGCAAGGGTATATAAACTTCGGCACAGCCGATGTTAGCTTCTTTGATATTTTAGGATTTAACTGATTGATTTTCTTTTTTTTTCTTTTTAAATTTTAACTTTCGTTTTGATTCACAATAAATATTCTTCTTAACTTACATTATTACTAGCATCTTCGGTGCTTTACTGATCGGCTTGTAGGAGGGCTCGCTTTTCCAACGTTGAAGGTACTAACGCTCCTGGGCAAACACTTTCGGGTTATCAGTTTTCCTCGGAACGGATCTTGGAGGAAATTGCAGCGATTGAATTTTGACCCTGTCTGATTCTTAGCGTAGTTCGATATAATGTTTTATTTTCGTCGACACTTAAGGCATTTAACGCGTTTTCTTGGTCACGATCACTGATATCTATCACTAACACTCGATCAAGTTTTGTTTAGAAGGGTCCCTGCTCGGGCGCCAATTAACACTTTCCTTGTTCTCCGTAGGAAAAAAATAAAATTTATTTAAAAATCTTTATTAGTTTTTACGTTCACAAATGTTTTAATTTCCTGGAAGACTTTAAGACAACTACTATGAACAAGGATCGCGGAGCTCCAACGAAGTTACAAGTTGCACTCAGGTTGAAGACTGACTTTGGGTTGATCGATTATGTTTGGATGAAGCCTCTGGTGTTGGGCGTCGTTGGTGACAGCGACGTCTGCTGAGTCCAAAAGTCCAACGCTGGCGTGGGATCTGTTTATCGATGAATTGATTTAGGCGACTTGAAGTCTGGTGTACCGAACTTCATCTGTTTATTGCCGAATTGTAGAATTGGGCGACTTGCTGTCTGATGTACTGAACACGACACCATTCCCATAGGAATGTTTAGCCTGGTAGTTATTGTTTGTGCCAATGCCCATTATGACGAGTCTTGACTATTGTAAGATGAGTGTGGGCGCGGTCATAAAATATTTATAGGTTTATAGCATGCCTGGTCTTAACTTATATGTACTGCTGTATGTTGATGATGTTATCATAGTAACAGGGGATATGACAAGTATGATTGATTTTAAAACATACTTAAAGAATAAATTTCCAATGACTGATTTAGAAGAAATACGACATTTCATTGGCATAAGAATAGAAATGTTACCTAATAAAATTTGCTTAAGTCAGTCCTCTTATATTTCGAGAATTTTTAGTAAATATAATATGGAAAACTGCCATGCAGTAAGTACCCCTTTACCGAACAAAATGAATTATGAACTGCTTAATTCAGATGAAGATTGTGGAGCACCATGTCGAAATCTTATTGGGTGTTTAATGTACATCATGCTGTGCACACGACCTGATTTGTCTACTGCAATAAATATTCTGAGTAGATAGAT
This sequence comes from Drosophila insularis, assembly GCA_018903935.1. NCBI lineage: Eukaryota > Metazoa > Arthropoda > Insecta > Diptera > Drosophilidae > Drosophila > Drosophila insularis. The sequence goes on along the minus strand of JAEIFP010000730.1, from coordinate 1,976 downwards.
ATAGTAGTAAGAATAACTCAGAGTTATGGCAATGTTTAAAGAGGGTTCTTAGATACTTAAAAGGAAGTGTCAATACGAAGTTGGTTCTTAATAAGAATGAAACTTTTGAAAATATCCTAGTTGGATATGTAGACTCTGACTGAGGTGGGAATGAGATTGATAGGAAGAGTACCACAGGTTTTTTGTTTAAAGTATTTGATTCCAATCTGATTTGTTGGAACACCAAGAAACAAAACTCAGTAGCAGCTTCATATTCTGAAGCTGAGTATATGGCCCTGTTTGAAGCTGTAAGAGAAGCATTATGGCTAAAGTCCCTAATGAACAGCGTAAATATTAAATTAGAAAAACCAATAAAAATTTATGAAGATAATCAGGGATGTATCTGTATAGCCAATAACCCCTCATGTCACAAAAGAGCTAAGCATATAGACATTAAATACCATTTTGCTAGAGAACAAGTGGAAAATAATATCATTGTTCTTGAGTATATTCCTACAGAAAACCAAGTTGCTGACATCTTTACAAAGCCGCTGCCAGTCGGAAAGTTTGTAGAATTCCTGAAGAAATTGGGACTCCTCGAAGACAACTGAACAAATCGATTGTTCCTCGATGCCAAAGAATTTAATTTTTTTTTGTTTATTTAATTTAATTTACGACTCTTTGAATTGTTGAGTTGTAAAACATGCTAATGAATTTATATTTTTAAATTGTAAACATTTTTTAAGTTGATCCGATACAGGTTTTTCTGGGTTTTCCCTGATTATTCTTTTTTTTTCTGCAAATATAAAACGTGGTTGCTGGTAGCTATCGGGATGAAATTTTTTTTGGGGCTTTTTATTACCTGGGAAAAATAAAGTATGAATATCAAAGAAGCTAACTTCGGCTGTGCCGAAGTTTATAACCCTTGCAGTCCATGGCCATAATATTTTTACATGTTCCAAACTCTTTTTCTGTATCTCAATTCATTAATGCACAAAACCTTTCAAATATCATTTCAATTTCTTCTTCTTCTGCCCCATCCGCTTTTACACGCATGCCGCGATTCGCACGCATACACATATAGTTTATGTAGCGTTGCGTCTGTATGTGTGCATGCGTGTGCTCTAGTAGGCAGCAAGCCGAACCGATTTATATCGGCTGTAACTTGTGTTCTATTTATCCTATCAGATTCAAATTTTGGGATCCTAGATTTTATATATAATACTATCAAATTGGTAAATTTCATGGCGATACTCCAATTTTTGCAAAAATGTTTCTCTGCCAATTTTCATACTTTATTTTTCCCAGGTAATAAAAAGCCACCAAAAAAATTTCATCCGGATAGCTCTTAAGATGGCTGAGTAAAACGCATACGCACAGACGGACGGACAGACGGACATGGCTATATCAACTCAGCATCTCATGCTGATCAAGAATATATATACTTTATAGGGTCGGAAACGTCTCCTTCTGTGCGTTACAAAAATTGGCAGAATTGGACCACTATATCATATAGCTCTGGAGGAAACATTTTTGCAAAAATTGGAGTATCGCCATGAAATTTACCAATATGATAGTATTATATATAAAATCTCAGATCCCAATTTGAATCTGATCGGATATATAGAACACAAGTTACAGCCGATATAAATCGGCTTGCTGCCTACTACGTCATCATCAAATCAACAGAGCACACGCATGCACACATACAGACGCAACGCTACATAAACTATGTATATGTGTATGCGTGCGAGTCGCGGCATGCGTGTAAAAGGGGATGGGGCAGAAGAAGAAGAAATTGAAATGATATTTGAAAGGTTTTGTGCATTAATGAATTGAGATACAGAAAAAGAGTTTGGAACATGTAAAAATATTATGGCCATGGACTGCAAGGGTATATAAACTTCGGCACAGCCTATGTTAGCTTCTTTGATATTTCCAAATAATTTTACCATTTATTTGCGTAACATGCTGCAGAACAACGTACGATCACTAAC
>JAEIFP010000729.1:0-21724 GCA_018903935.1 Drosophila insularis | reverse complement strand
GCTAAAGAAGCAATCACTAGATTTACCACTCTTTCAGTAGAGTCGGGATCCCCAGATAGCTTCCAAAATAATGCCATCTATTATACCCAAAGAAACCGTGGTAATTAAATAACAATTATAATTATCGCGGTAGAGGCAATGGTCGTGGTTTTTATAATAACTATAATAGTATTTAGTATATTTATACAAATAGTATATTCATACAAATAATCATTCAGTACAATGAGCTCAACTTGTAACACTCAGTTGCAAGTATAAACAACTAAAAATATACGCATTAAAATATAATTGTGCACTTGAATATGTTTATATATATACATTGATGTATGTACATAAACATATTCACATAAATCTACAGCTAAGCATGATCATATATGTATGTACATTTGTATATGCACATACATATATTCACATAAGCAATGTATGCACAAGCGTAACATGAGCTAGAGCCAGGCCAGCGTGTGAACGCTGACCAAGCACTTTGATGCACGCGCTTCAACAATATGTATGTATGTACTGACACTCTCCCTCGCTTTTGTAGCTGTCGCATAAGTCGCAGCATAAGAATATTTATGTAAACTTAGCTTAACCAAAATAATAATTTGGAATAAAGAATTATTCTGAAAACGACTATGCATGCACACTGACGTGTTCATCTTGGATTATTATTTTTATAAAAGGAACCCGGTCTTGGCGTATATCACACAAGGCTTTGGGCACAGGGCTAGCGATATTTGCCTTAGAACGCATAATAAAAGTTTAACGGATCGAGAAGCCAAGGTATCGTACACAGGACCCAAGATATTGGCTCTAGTACAAATAATACATCTTACATGGTTGTAGGGCCTGAGACAGCCGCTATAGAACACCCAATGCACATTTCACGGTCGTTTGAGTTAATGCTTTGCGCACAGCGCTACCGACATCTGCTTCAGAGCGCCTAGTGAAGATTTCATGGCTCGAGAAGCCATTCTATTGGATACAGGACCGAAGATACCGAATCTAGTACAAATAATGTAGATTTCATGACTGTAGGACCAGAGACAGACTCGGTAAAACACATAATTCACATATTACGTCCGTTGGAGTCAAGGCTATGGGCACGTGAATGAAGGTTTAACGGCTAGAGCAGGCAAGGTATCGGACACAGGACCAAAGATACTGGCTCTCGTACAAATAATGCAGCTTTAATGACTGCAGGACCTGATACAGCCGCTCTAGAACACCCAATGCACATTTCACGTCCGTTGGAGTCAAGGCTTTGCGCACAGCTCTAGCGTTATATGCTTCAGAGCGCCTAGTGAAGATTTCACGGCTCGAGAAGCTATTCTATTGGACACAGGACCTAAGATACCGAATCAAGTACAAATGATGTAGCTTTCATGGCTGTAGGACCTGAGACAGACGCTGTAAAACACTTAATTTACTTTTTACGTCCGTCGGCGTCAAGGCTTTGGGCACGTCAATGAAGGTTTTACCGCTCGAAAAGCCAAGGTATCAGACACAAGACCGAAGATTCTGGCTTTGGTACAAATAATGTAGCTTTCATGGCTGTAGGACCTGAGTCAGCCGTTCTAGAACACACAATGCACATTTCACGGTCGTTGGAGTTAGAACTTTGCGCACAGCGCTAGCGACATTTGCTTCAGAGCGCCTAGTGAAGATTTCATGGCTCGACAAGCCTCTCTATGGGACACAGAACCGAAGATACCGGCTTTAGTACAAATAATGCAGCTTTCATGGCTGTAGGACATGAGACATCCGCTCTAGAACACCCAGTGCACTTTTCACGGTCGTTGGAGTCAAGGCTTTGGACACAGGGAAAACGATAATTGCTTCAGAGCGCCTAATGAAGGTTTTACAGCTCAAAGAGCCAAGGTATCGGACACAGGACTGAAGATACCGGCTCTAGTACAAATAATGCAGCTTTCATGGCTGTAGGACCTGAGACAGCAGCTCTAGAACACCCAATGCACATTTCAAGGCCGTTGGAGACAAGGCCTTGGGCACAGGGCTATCGATTTTTGCCTCAGAACGCATAATGAAAGTTTTACGGATCGAGAAGCCAAGGTATCGTACACAGGATCCAAGATATTGGCTCTAGTACAACTAATGCTGCTTTCATGGCTGTAGATGTCAAGGTAGCGGTCCAAGACCTAAGAAGGCCGCTCTAGAACACCTAATGCACATTTTACAGTCGTTGGAGTTAGGGCTTTGGGCACAGGGCGAGCGATATATGCTTCAGAGTGCCTAATGAAGATTTCATGGCTCGAGAAGCCATTCTATTGGACACAGGACCGAAGATACCGAATCTAGTACAAATAATGTAGCTTTCATGACTGTAGGACCAGAGACAGACTCGGTAAAACACATAATTCACATATTACGTCCGTTGGAGTCAAGGCTATGGGCACGTGAATGAAGGTTTAACGGCTAGAGCAGGCAAGGTATCGGGCACAGGACCAAAGATACTGGCTCTCGTACAAATAATGCAGCTTGAATGACTGCAGGACCTGAGACAGCCGTTCTAGAACACCCAATGCACATTTCACGGTCGTTGGAGTTAAGGCTTTGCGCACAGCGCTAGCGACATTTGCTTCAGAGCGCCTAGTGAAGATTTCACGGCTCGAGAAGCCATTCTATCGGACACAGGACTGAAGATACCGGCTCTAGTACAAATAATGCAGCTTTCATGGCAGTGGGACTTGAGACAGACTCTGTAAAACACTTAATTCACATTTTACGTCCGATGGAGTCAAGGCTTTGGGCACGTGAATGAAGGTTTAACGGCTAGAGCTAGAGCTGAGCTAGAGCTGACTGCAGGACCTGATACAGCCGCTCTAGGACACCCAATGCACATTTCACGTCCGTTGGAGTCAAGGCTTTGGGCACAGATATATGGTTCAGAGCGCCTAATTAACATTCCACGGCTCAAGAAGCCATGGTATCGAACACAGAACCGAAGATACCGCCTCTAGTATGCGGCTTTAATGGCTGTAGAACCTGAGACAGACCCTGTAAAACACTTAGTGCACATATAACGTCCGTTGGAGTTAAGGCGTTGGGCACGTGAATAAATGTTTTACGGCTCGAGAAGCCAAGGTATCAGACACAGGACCGAAGATTCTGGCTTTAGTACAAATAATGCAGCTTTCATGGCAGTGGGACTTGAGACAGACTCTGTAAAACACTTAATTCACATTTTACGTCCGATGGAGTCAAGGCTTTGGGCACGTGAATGAAGGTTTAACGGCTAGAGGAGGCAAGGTATCGGACACAGGACTGAAGATACTGGCTCTAGTACAAATAATGCAGCTTTCACGGCTGTAGGACCTGATACAGCCGCTCTAGAACACCCAATGCACATTTCACGTCCGTTGGAGTCAAGTCTTTGGGCACAGAGCTTGCGCTATATGGTTCAGAGCGCCTAATTAACATTCCACGGCTCAAGAAGCCATGGTATCGAACACGGAACCGAAGATACCGGCTCTAGTATGCGGCTTTAATGGCTGTAGAACCTGAGACAGACCCTGTAAAACACTTAGTGCACATATAACGTCCGTTGGAGTTAAGGCTTTGGGCACGTGAATAAAGGTTTTACGGCTCGGAAAGCCAAGGTATCAGACACAGGACCGAAGATTCTGGCTTTAGTACAAATAATGCAGCTTTCATGGCTGTAGGACCTGAGACAGCCGTTCTAGAACACCCAATGCACATTTCACGGTCGTTGGAGTTAAGGCTTTGCGCACAGCGCTAGCGACATTTGCTTCAGAGCGCCTAGTGAAGATTTCACGGCTCGAGAAGCCATTCCATTGGACACAGGACCGAAGATACCGACTCTAGTACAAATAATGTAGCTTTCATGACTGTAGGACCAGAGACAGACTCTGTAAAACACATAATTCACGTATTACGTCCGTTGGAGTCAAGGCTTTGGGCAGGCGAATGAAGGTTTAACGGCTAGAGCAGGCAAGGTATCGGACACAGGACTGAAGATACTGGCTCTAGTACAAATAATGCAGCTTTCACGGCTGTAGGACCTTATACAGCCGCTCTAGAACACCCAATGCACAATTCACGTCCGTTGGAGTCAAGGCTTTGGGCACAGAGCTAGCGATATATGGTTCAGAGCGCCTAATTAACATTCCACGGCTCAAGAAGCCATGGTATCGAACACAGAACCGAAGATACCGGCTCTAGTATGCGGCTTTAATGACTGTAGAACCTGAGACAGACCCTGTAAAACACTTAGTGCACATATAACGTCCGTTGGAGTTAAGGCTTTGGGCACGTGAATAAAGGTTTTACGGCTCGAGAAGCCAAGGTATCAGACACAGGACCGAAGATTCTGGCTTTAGTACAAATAATGCAGCTTTCATGGCTGTAGGACCTGAGACAGCCGTTCTAGAACACCCAATGCACATTTCACGGTCGTTGGAGTTAAAGCTTTGCGCACAGCACTAGCGACATTTGCTTCAGAGCGCCTAGTGAAGATTTCACGGCTCGAGAAGCCATTCCATTGGACACAGGACCGAAGATACCGACTCTAGTACAAATAATGTAGCTTTCATGACTGTAGGAACAGAGACAGACTCTGTAAAACACATAATTCACGTATTACGTCCGTTGGAGTCAAGGCTTTGGGCAGGCGAATGAAGGTTTAACGGCTAGAGCAGGCAAGGTATCGGACACATGACCGAAGATACTGGCTCTCGTACAAATAATGCAGCTTTAATGACTGCAGGACCTGATACAGCCGCTCTAGAACACCCAATGCACATTTCACGTCCGTTGGAGTCAAGGCTTTGGGCACAGAGCTAGCGGTATATGGTTCAGAGCGCCTAATGAACATTCCACGGCTCAAGAAGCCATGGTATCGGACACAGGACTGAAGATACTGGCTCTAGTACAAATAATGCAGCTTTCAGGGCAGTGGGACTTGAGACAGACTCTGTAAAACACTTAATTCACATTTTACGTCCGATGGAGTCAAGGCTTTGGGTACGTGAATGAAGGTTTAACGGCTAGAGGAGGCAAGGTATCGGACACAGGACCGAAGATTCTGGCTTTAGTACAAATAAGGCATCTTTCATGGCTTTAGGACCTGAGACAGTCGCTGTAAAACACTTAATTCACATTTTACGTCCGTTGGATTTAAGGCTTTGGGCACGTGAATGAACGTTTTACGGCTCAAGAAGCCATGGTAGCGGACACAGGACTGAAGGTGGCTGTAGGACCTGAGACAGCCGCTCTAGAACACCCAATGCACATTTCAAGGCCGTTGGAGACAAGGCCTTGGGCACAGGGCTAGCGATTTTTGCCTCAGAACGCAAAATGAAAGTTTTACGGATCGAGAAGCCAAGGTATCGTACACAGGATCCAAGATATTGGCTCTAGTACAACTAATGCTGCTTTCATGGCTGCAGATGTCAAGGTAGCGGTCACAAGACCTAAGAAGGCCGCTCTAGAACACCTAATGCACATTTTACAGTCGTTGGAGTTAGGGCTTTGGGCACAGGGCGAGCGATATATGCTTCAGAGCGCCTTATGAAGATTTCACGGCTCGAGAAGCCATGCTATCGGACACAGGACCGAAGACACCGGCTCTAGTACAAATAATACATCTTACATGGTTGTAGGACCTGAGACAGCCGCTCTAGAACACCCAATGCACATTTTACGGTCGTTGGAGTTAAGGCGCTCGTACAAATAATGTAGCTTTCATGGCTGTAGGACCTGAGACAGACGCTGTAAAACACTTAATTCACATTTTACGTCCGTCGGCGTCAAGGCTTTGGGCACGTCAATAAAGGTTTTACAGCTCGAGAAGCCAAGGTATCAGACACAGGACCGAAGATTCTGGCTTTAGTACAAATAATGCAGCTTTCATGGCTGTAGGACCTGAGACAGCCGCTCTAGAACACCCAATGCACATTTCACGGTCGTTGGAGTTAAGGCTTTGGGCACAGAGCTAGCGGTATATGGTTCAGAGCGCCTAATGAACATTCCACGGCTCAAGAAGCCATGGTATCGGACACAGGACCGAAGATACCGGCTCTAGTACAAATAATGCAGCTTTTATGGCTGTGGGACTTGAGACAGACTCTGTAAAACACTTAATGCACATTTTACGTCCGTTGGAGTTAAGGCTTTGGGCACGTGAATAAAGGTTTAACGGCTAGAGGAAAGCCAAGGTATCGGACACAGGACCGAAGATTCTGGCTTTAGTACAAATAATGCAGCTTTCATGGCTGTAGGACCTGAGACAGTCGCTGTAAAACACTTAATGCACATTTTACGTCCGTTGGAGTCAAGGCTTTGGGCACGTGAATTTGCTTCAAGCGCCTAATAAAATTACGGCTTTCAAGAAGCCATGGTATCGGACACAGGACTGAAGATCTGGCTTTAGTACAAATAATGCAGCTTTCAGGCTGTAGGACCTGAGACAGCCGCTCTAGAACACCCAATGCACATTTCAAGGCCGTTGGAGTTAAGGCTTTGGGCACAGGGCTAGCGATATTTGCTTCAGAGGGCATAATGAAAGTTTTACGGATCGAGAAGCCAAGGTATCGTACACAGGACCCGAAGATACTGGCTCTAGTACAACTAATGCAGCTTTCATGGCTGCAGATGTCAAGGTAGCGGTCACAAGACCTAAGAAGGCCGCTCTAGAACACCTAATGCACATTTTACAGTCGTTGGAGTTAGGGCTTTGGGCACAGGGCGAGCGATATATGCTTCAGAGCGCCTTAATGAAGATTTCACGGCTCGAGAAGCCAAGGTATCGGACACAGGACCGAAGATACCGGCTCTAGTACAAATAATGCAGCTTTCATGGCTGTAGGACCTGAGACAGACGCTGTAAAACACTTAATGCACATTTTACGTCCGTTGGAGTCAAGGCTTTGGGCACGTGAATGAAGGTTTAACGGCTAGAAAGAATACGAGTAAATGCTAGAAGCCGTCGGACACAGGACTGAAGGTGGCCTTAGGACCCGAGACAGCCGCTCTAGAACACCCAATGCACATTTTAAGGCCGTTGGAGACAAGGCTTTGGGCACAGGTCTAGCGATATTTGCCTCAGAACGCATAATGCAAGTTTTACGGATCGAGAAGCCAAGGTATCGTACACAGGACCCAAGATATTGGCTCTAGTACAACTAATGCTGCTTTCATGGCTGCAGATGTCAAGCGTAGCGGTCACAAGACCTAAGAAGGCCGCTCTAAAACACCTAATGCACATTTCACAGTCGTTGGAGTTAGGGCTTTGGGCACAGGGCGAGCGATATTGCTTCAGAGCGCCTAATGAAGATTCCCGGCTCGAAAGCCAACTGGAGACACCAAATAATATACATGGCTGTAGGACCTGAGATAGCCGCTCTAGAACACCCAATGCACATTTTACGGTCCTTGGAGTTAAGGCTCTCGTACAAATAATGTAGCTTTCATGGCTGTAGGACCTGAGACAGACGCTGTAAAACACTTAATTCACATTTTACGTCCGTCGGCGTCAAGGCTTTGGGCACGTCAATGAAGGTTTTACCGCTCGAAAAGCCAAGGTATCAGACACAAGACCGAAGATTCTGGCTTTAGTACAAATAATGCAGCTTTCATGGCTGTAGGACCTGATACAACCGCTCTAGAACACCCAATGCACATTTCACGTCCATTGGAGTCAAGGCTTTGGGCACAGAGCTAGCGATTTTTGCCTCAGATCGCATAATGAAAGTTTAACGGATCGAGAAGCCAAGGTATCGTACACAGGATCCAAGATATTGGCTCTAGTACAACTAATGCTGCTTTCATGGCTGCAGATGTCAAGGTAGCGGTCACAAGACCTAAGAAGGCCGCTCTAGAACACCTAATGCACATTTTACAGTCGTTGGAGTTAAGGCTTTGGGCACAGAGCTAGCGGTATATATATATATATATATATATGGTTCAGAGCGCCTAATGAACATTCCACGGCTTGAGAAGCCATGCTATCGGACGCAGGACCGAAGATACCGGCTCTAGTACAAATAATGCAGCTTTCATGGCAGTGGGACTTGAGACAGACTCTGTAAAACACTTAATTCACATTTTACGTCCGATGGAGTCAAGGCTTTGGGTACGTGAATGAAGGTTTAACGGCTAGAGGAGGCAAGGTATCGGACACAGGACCGAAGATTCTGGCTTTAGTACAAATAAGGCATCTTTCATGGCTGTAGGACCTGAGACAGTCGCTGTAAAACACTTAATTCACATTTTACGTCCGTTGGATTCAAGGCTTTGGGCACGTGAATGAACGTTTTACGGCTCAAGAAGCCATGGTAGCGGACACAGGACTGAAGGTGGCTGTAGGACCTGAGACAGCCGCTCTAGAACACCCAATGCACATTTCAAGGCCGTTGGAGACAAGACCTTGGGCACAGGGCTAGCGATTTTTGCCTCAGAACGCATAATGAAAGTTTTACGGATCGAGAAGCCAAAGTATCGTACACAGGATCCAAGATATTGGCTCTGGTACAACTAATGCTGCTTTCATGGCTGCAGATGTCAAGGTAGCGGTCACAAGACCTAAGAAGGCCGCTCTAGAACACCTAATGCACATTTTACAGTCGTTGGAGTTAGGGCTTTGGGCACAGGGCGAGCGATATATGCTTCAGAGCGCCTTATGAAGATTTCACGGCTCGAGAAGCCATGCTATCGGACGCAGGACCGAAGATACCGGCTCTAGTACAAATAATGCAGCTTTCATGGCAGTGGGACTTGAGACAGACTCTGTAAAACACTTAATTCACATTTTACGTCCGATGGAGTCAAGGCTTTGGGTACGTGAATGAAGGTTTAACGGCTAGAGGAGGCAAGGTATCGGACACAGGACCGAAGATTCTGGCTCTAGTACAAATAAGGCATCTTTCATGGCTGTAGGACCTGAGACAGACGCTGTAAAACACTTAATTCACATTTTACGTCCGTTGGAGTCAAGGCTTTGGGCACGTGAATGAACGTTTTACGGCTCAAGAAGCCATGGTAGCGGACACAGGACTGAAGGTGGCTGTAGGATCTGAGAAAGCCGCTCTAGAACACCCAATGCACATTTCAAGGCAGTTGGAGACAAGACCTTGGGCACAGGGCTAGCGATTTTTGCCTCAGAACGCATAATGAAAGTTTAACGGATCGAGAAGCCAAGGTATCGTACACAGGATCCAAGATATTGGCTCTAGTACAACTAATGCTGCTTTCATGGCTGCAGATGTCAAGGTAGCGGTCACAAGACCTAAGAAGGCCGCTCTAGAACACCTAATGCACATTTTACAGTCGTTGGAGTTAGGGCTTTGGGCACAGGGCGAGCGATATATGCTTCAGAGCGCCTAATGAAGATTTCACGGCTCGAGAAGCCATGCTATCGGACGCAGGACCGAAGATACCGGCTCTAGTACAAATAATGCAGCTTTCATGGCAGTGGGACTTGAGACAGACTCTGTAAAACACTTAATTCACATTTTACGTCCGATGGAGTCAAGGCTTTGGGTACGTGAATGAAGGTTTAACGGCTAGAGGAGGCAAGGTATCGGACACAGGACCGAAGATTCTGGCTTTAGTACAAATAAGGCATCTTTCATGGCTGTAGGACCTGAGACAGACGCTGTAAAACACTTAATTCACATTTTACGTCCGTTGGAGTCAAGGCTTTGGGCACGTGAATGAACGTTTTACGGCTCAAGAAGCCATGGTAGCGGACACAGGACTGTAGGTGGCTGTAGGACCTGAGACAGCCTTTCTAGAACACCCAATGCACATTTCCAGGCCGTTGGAGACAAGGCTTTGGGCACAGGGCTAGCGAAATTTGCATTAGAACGCATACTGAAAGTTTTACGGATCGAGAAGCCAAGGTATCGTACACAGGATCCAAGATATTGGCTCTAGTACAACTAATGCTGCTTTCATGGCTGCAGATGTCAAGGTAGCGGTCACAAGACCTAAGAAGGCCGCTCTAGAACACCTAATGCACATTTCACAGTCGTTGGAGTTGGGGCTTTGGGCACAGGACGAGCGATACAACACTTAATTCACATTTTACGTCCGTTGGAGTCAAGGCTTTGGGCACGTGAATGAAAGTTTAACGGATCGAGAAGCCAAGGTATCGTACACAGGATCCAAGATATTGGCTTTAGTACAAATAATGCAGCTTTCATGGCTGTAGGACATGAGACATCCGCTCTAGAACACCCAGCGCACTTTTCACGGTCGTTGGAGTCAAGGCTTCGGACACAGGGAAAACGATAATTGCTTCAGAGCGCCTAATGAAGGTTTTACAGCTCAAAGAGCCAAGGTATCGGACACAGGACTGAAGATACCGGCTCTAGTACAAATAATGCAGCTTTCATGGCTGTAGGACCTGAGCCACCAGCTCTAGAACACCCAATGCACATTTCAAGGCCGTTGGAGACAAGGCCTTGGGCACAGGGCTATCGATTTTTGCCTCAGAACGCATAATGAAAGTTTTACGGATCGAGAAGTCAAGGTATCGTACACAGGATCCAAGATATTGGCTCTAGTACAACTAATGCTGCTTTCATGGCTGTAGATGTCAAGGTAGCGGTCCAAGACCTAAGAAGGCCGCTCTAGAACACCTAATGCACATTTTACAGTCGTTGGAGTTAGGGCTTTGGGCACAGGGCGAGCGATATATGCTTCAGAGCGCCTAATGAAGATTTCACGGCTCGAGAAGCCATGCTATTGGACACAGGACCGAAGATACCGAATCTAGTACAAATAATGTAGCTTTCATGACTGTAGGACCAGAGACAGACTCGGTAAAACACATAATTCACATATTACGTCCGTTGGAGTCAAGGCTATGGGCACGTGAATGAAGGTTTAACGGCTAGAGCAGGCAAGGTATCGGACACAGGACCAAAGATACTGGCTCTCGTACAAATAATGCAGCTTTAATGACTGTAGGACCTGATACAGCCGCTCTAGAACACCCAATGCACATTTCACGTCCGTTGGAGTCAAGGCTTTGCGCACAGCTCTAGCGTTATATGCTTCAGAGCGCCTAGTGAAGATTTCACGGCTCGAGAAGCTATTCTATTGGACACAGGACCTAAGATACCGAATCAAGTACAAATGATGTAGCTTTCATGGCTGTAGGACCTGAGACAGACGCTGTAAAACACTTAATTTACTTTTTACGTCCGTCGGCGTCAAGGCTTTGGGCACGTCAATGAAGGTTTTACCGCTCGAAAAGCCAAGGTATCAGACACAAGACCGAAGATTCTGGCTTTGGTACAAATAATGCAGCTTTCATGGCTGTAGGACCTGAGTCAGCCGTTCTAGAACACACAATGCACATTTCACGGTCGTTGGAGTTAGAACTTTGCGCACAGCGCTAGCGACATTTGCTTCAGAGCGCCTAGTGAAGATTTCATGGCTCGACAAGCCTCTCTATGGGACACAGAACCGAAGATACCGGCTTTAGTACAAATAATGCAGCTTTCATGGCTGTAGGACATGAGACATCCGCTCTAGAACACCCAGTGCACTTTTCACGGTCGTTGGAGTCAAGGCTTTGGACACAGGGAAAACGATAATTGCTTCAGAGCGCCTAATGAAGGTTTTACAGCTCAAAGAGCCAAGGTATCGGACACAGGACTGAAGATACCGGCTCTAGTACAAATAATGCAGCTTTCATGGCTGTAGGACCTGAGACAGCAGCTCTAGAACACCCAATGCACATTTCAAGGCCGTTGGAGACAAGGCCTTGGGCACAGGGCTATCGATTTTTGCCTCAGAACGCATAATGAAAGTTTTACGGATCGAGAAGCCAAGGTATCGTACACAGGATCCAAGATATTGGCTCTAGTACAACTAATGCTGCTTTCATGGCTGTAGATGTCAAGGTAGCGGTCCAAGACCTAAGAAGGCCGCTCTAGAACACCTAATGCACATTTTACAGTCGTTGGAGTTAGGGCTTTGGGCACAGGGCGAGCGATATATGCTTCAGAGTGCCTAATGAAGATTTCATGGCTCGAGAAGCCATTCTATTGGACACAGGACCGAAGATACCGAATCTAGTACAAATAATGTAGCTTTCATGACTGTAGGACCAGAGACAGACTCGGTAAAACACTTAATTCACATTTTACGTCCGTTGGAGTCAAGGCTATGGGCACGTGAATGAAGGTTTAACGGCTAGAGCAGGCAAGGTATCGGGCACAGGACCAAAGATACTGGCTCACGTACAAATAATGCAGCTTGAATGACTGCAGGACCTGAGACAGCCGTTCTAGAACACCCAATGCACATTTCACGGTCGTTGGAGTTAAGGCTTTGCGCACAGCGCTAGCGACATTTGCTTCAGAGCGCCTAGTGAAGATTTCACGGCTCGAGAAGCCATTCTATCGGACACAGGACTGAAGATACCGGCTCTAGTACAAATAATGCAGCTTTCATGGCAGTGGGACTTGAGACAGACTCTGTAAAACACTTAATTCACATTTTACGTCCGATGGAGTCAAAGCTTTGGGCACGTGAATGAAGGTTTAACGGCTAGAGCTAGAGCTGAGTTAGAGCTGACTGCAGGACCTGATACAGCCGCTCTAAAACGCCCAATGCACATTTCACGTCCGTTGGAGTCAAGGCTTTGGGCACAGAGCTAGCGATATATGGTTCAGAGCGCCTAATTAACATTCCACGGCTCAAGAAGCCATGGTATCGAACACAGAACCGAAGATACCGGCTCTAGTATGCGGCTTTAATGGCTGTTGAACCTGAGACAGACCCTGTAAAACACTTAGTGCACATATAACGTCCGTTGGAGTTAAGGCGTTGGGCACGTGAATAAATGTTTTACGGCTCGAGAAGCCAAGGTATCAGACACAGGACCGAAGATTCTGGCTTTAGTACAAATAATGCAGCTTTCATTGCAGTGGGACTTGAGACAGACTCTGTAAAACACTTAATTCACATTTTACGTCCGATGGAGTCAAGGCTTTGGGCACGTGAATGAAGGTTTAACGGCTAGAGGAGGCAAGGTATCGGACACAGGACTGAAGATACTGGCTCTAGTACAAATAATGCAGCTTTCACGGCTGTAGGACCTTATACAGCCGCTCTAGAACACCCAATGCACAATTCACGTCCGTTGGAGTCAAGGCTTTGGGCACAGAGCTAGCGATATATGGTTCAGAGCGCCTAATTAACATTCCACGGCTCAAGAAGCCATGGTATCGAACACAGAACCGAAGATACCGGCTCTAGTATGCGGCTTTAATGACTGTAGAACCTGAGACAGACCCTGTAAAACACTTAGTGCACATATAACGTCCGTTGGAGTTAAGGCTTTGGGCACGTGAATAAAGGTTTTACGGCTCGAGAAGCCAAGGTATCAGACACAGGACCGAAGATTCTGGCTTTAGTACAAATAATGCAGCTTTCATGGCAGTGGGACTTGAGACAGACTCTGTAAAACACTTAATTCACATTTTACGTCCGATGGAGTCAAGGCTTTGGGCACGTGAATGAAGGTTTAACGGCTAGAGGAGGCAAGGTATCGGACACAGGACTGAAGATACTGGCTCTAGTACAAATAATGCAGCTTTCACGGCTGTAGGACCTTATACAGCCGCTCTAGAACACCCAATGCACAATTCACGTCCGTTGGATTCAAGGCTTTGGGCACGTGAATGAACGTTTTACGGCTCAAGAAGCCATGGTAGCGGACACAGGACTGAAGGTGGCTGTAGGACCTGAGACAGCCGCTCTAGAACACCCAATGCACATTTCAAGGCTGTTGGAGACAAGGCCTTGGGCACAGGGCTAGCGATTTTTGCCTCAGAACGCAAAATGAAAGTTTTACGGATCGAGAAGCCAAGGTATCAGACACAGGACCGAAGATTCTGGCTTTAGTACAAATAATGCAGCTTTCATGGCAGTGGGACTTGAGACAGACTCTGTAAAACACATAATTCACGTATTACGTCCGTTGGAGTCAAGGCTTTGGGCAGGCGAATGAAGGTTTAACGGCTAGAGCAGGCAAGGTATCGGACACAGGACCGAAGATACTGGCTCTCGTACAAATAATGCAGCTTTAATGACTGCAGGCCCTGATACAGCCGCTCTAGAACACCCAATGCACATTTCACGTCCGTTGGATTCAAGGCTTTGGGCACGTGAATGAACGTTTTACGGCTCAAGAAGCCATGGTAGCGGACACAGGACTGAAGGTGGCTGTAGGACCTGAGACAGCCGCTCTAGAACACCCAATGCACATTTCAAGGCTGTTGGAGACAAGGCCTTGGGCACAGGGCTAGCGATTTTTGCCTCAGAACGCAAAATGAAAGTTTTACGGATCGAGAAGCCAAGGTATCGTACACAGGATCCAAGATATTGGCTCTAGTACAACTAATGCTGCTTTCATGGCTGCAGATGTCAAGGTAGCGGTCACAAGACCTAAGAAGGCCGCTCTAGAACCCCTAATGCACATTTTACAGTCGTTGGAGTTAGGGCTTTGGGCACAGGGCGAGCGATATATGCTTCAGAGCGCCTAATGAAGATTTCACGGCTCGAGAAGCCATGCTATCGGACACAGGACCGAAGACACCGGCTCTAGTACAAATAATACATCTTACATGGTTGTAGGACCTGAGACAGCCGCTCTAGAACACCCAATGCACATTTTACGGTCGTTGGAGTTAAGGCGCTCGTACAAATAATGTAGCTTTCATGGCTGTAGGACCTGAGACAGACGCTGTAAAACACTTAATTCACATTTTACGTCCGTCGGCGTCAAGGCTTTGGGCACGTCAATGAAGGTTTTACCGCTCGAAAAGCCAAGGTATCAGACAGAAGACCGAAGATTCTGGCTTTAGTACAAATAATGCAGCTTTCATGGCTGTAGGACCTGATACAGCCGCTCTAGAACACCCAATGCACATTTCACGTCCGTTGGAGTCAAGGCTTTGGGCACAGATATATGGTTCAGAGCGCCTAATTAACATTCCACGGCTCAAGAAGCCATGGTATCGAACACAGAACCGAAGATACCGGCTCTAGTATGCGGCTTTAATGGCTGTAGAACCTGACACAGACCCTAAAACCCTTAGAACACATATCACAACGTCCGTTGGAGTTAAGGCGTTGGGCACGTGAATAAATGTTTTACGGCTCGAGAAGCCAAGGTATCAGACACAGGACCGAAGATTCTGGCTTTAGTACAAATAATGCAGCTTTCATGGCAGTGGGACTTGAGACAGACTCTGTAAAACACTTAATTCACATTTTACGTCCGATGGAGTCAAGGCTTTGGGCACGTGAATGAAGGTTTAACGGCTAGAGGAGGCAAGGTATCGGACACAGGACTGAAGATACTGGCTCTAGTACAAATAATGCAGCTTTCACGGCTGTAGGACCTTATACAGCCGCTCTAGAACACCCAATGCACAATTCACGTCCGTTGGAGTCAAGGCTTTGGGCACAGAGCTAGCGATATATGGTTCAGAGCGCCTAATTAACATTCCACTGCTCAAGAAGCCATGGTATCGAACACAGAACCGAAGATACCGGCTCTAGTATGCGGCTTTAATGACTGTAGAACCTGAGACAGACCCTGTAAAACACTTAGTGCACATATAACGTCCGTTGGAGTTAAGGCTTTGGGCACGTGAATAAAGGTTTTACAGCTCGAGAAGCCAAGGTATCAGACACAGGACCGAAGATTCTGGCTTTAGTACAAATAATGCAGCTTTCATGGCTGTAGGACCTGAGACAGCCGTTCTAGAACACCCAATGCACATTTCACGGTCGTTGGAGTTAAGGCTTTGCGCACAGCGCTAGCGACATTTGCTTCAGAGCGCCTAGTGAAGATTTCACGGCTCGAGAAGCCATTCCATTGGACACAGGACCGAAGATACCGACTCTAGTACAAATAATGTAGCTTTCATGACTGTAGGACCAGAGACAGACTCTGTAAAACACATAAAACCAATTCACGTATTACGTCCGTTGGAGTCAAGGCTTTGGGCAGGCGAATGAAGGTTTAACGGCTAGAGCAGGCAAGGTATCGGACACAGGACCGAAGATACTGGCTCTCGTACAAATAATGCAGCTTTAATGACTGCAGGACCTGATACAGCCGCTCTAGAACACCCAATGCACATTTCACGTCCGTTGGAGTCAAGGCTTTGGGCACAGAGCTAGCGGTATATGGTTCAGAGCGCCTAATGAACATTCCACGGCTCAAGAAGCCATGGTATCGGACACAGGACCGAAGATACTGGCTCTAGTACAAATAATGCAGCTTTCAGGGCAGTGGGACTTGAGACAGACTCTGTAAAACACTTAATTCACATTTTACGTCCGATGGAGTCAAGGCTTTGGGTACGTGAATGAAGGTTTAACGGCTAGAGGAGGCAAGGTTTCGGACACAGGACTGAAGATACTGGCTCTAGTACAAATAATGCAGCTTTCACGGCTGTAGGACCTTATACAGCCGCTCTAGAACACCCAATGCACAATTCACGTCCGTTGGAGTCAAGTCTTTGGGCACAGAGCTAGCGATATATGGTTCAGAGCGCCTAATTAACATTCCACGGCTCAAGAAGCCATGGTATCGAACACAGAACCGAAGATACCGGCTCTAGTATGCGGCTTTAATGACTGTAGAACCTGAGACAGACCCTGTAAAACACTTAGTGCACATATAACGTCCGTTGGAGTTAAGGCTTTGCGCACAGCGCTAGCGACATTTGCTTCAGAGCGCCTAGTGAAGATTTCACGGCTCGAGAAGCCATTCCATTGGACACAGGACCGAAGATACCGACTCTAGTACAAATAATGTAGCTTTCATGACTGTAGGACCAGAGACAGACTCTGTAAAACACATAATTCACGTATTACGTCCGTTGGAGTCAAGGCTTTGGGCAGGCGAATGAAGGTTTAACGGCTAGAGCAGGCAAGGTATCGGACACAGGACCGAAGATACTGGCTCTCGTACAAATAATGCAGCTTTAATGACTGCAGGACCTGATACAGCCGCTCTAGAACACCCAATGCACATTTCACGTCCGTTGGAGTCAAGGCTTTGGGCACAGAGCTAGCGGTATGGTTCAGAGCGCCTAATGAACATTCCACGGCTCAAGAAGCCATGGTATCGGACACAGGACCGAAGATACTGGCTCTAGTACAAATAATGCAGCTTTCAGGGCAGTGGGACTTGAGACAAGACTTTGTAAAACACTTAATTCACATTTTACGTCCGATGGAGTCAAGGCTTTGGGTACGTGAATGAAGGTTTAACGGCTAGAGGAGGCAAGGTATCGGACACAGGACCGAAGATTCTGGCTTTAGTACAAATAAGGCATCTTTCATGGCTTTAGGACCTGAGACAGTCGCTGTAAAACACTTAATTCACATTTTACGTCCGTTGGATTCAAGGCTTTGGGCACGTGAATGAACGTTTTACGGCTCAAGAAGCCATGGTAGCGGACACAGGACTGAAGGTGGCTGTAGGACCTGAGACAGCCGCTCTAGAACACCCAATGCACATTTCAAGGCCGTTGGAGACAAGGCCTTGGGCACAGGGCTAGCGATTTTTGCCTCAGAACGCAAAATGAAAGTTTTACGGATCGAGAAGCCAAGGTATCGTACACAGGATCCAAGATATTGGCTCTAGTACAACTAATGCTGCTTTCATGGCTGCAGATGTCAAGGTAGCGGTCACAAGACCTAAGAAGGCCGCTCTAGAACCCCTAATGCACATTTTACAGTCGTTGGAGTTATGGCTTTGGGCACAGGGCGAGCGATATATGCTTCAGAGCGCCTAATGAGAAGCCATGCTATCGGACACAGGACCGAAGACACCGGCTCTAGTACAAATAATACATCTTACATGGTTGTAGGACCTGAGACAGCCGCTCTAGAACACCCAATGCACATTTTACGGTCGTTGGAGTTAAGGCGCTCGTACAAATAATGTAGCTTTCATGGCTTTTAGCAGACCTGAGACAGACGCTGTAAAACACTTAATTCACATTTTACGTCCGTCGGCGTCAAGGCTTTGGGCACGTCAATGAAGGTTTTACCGCTCGAAAAGCCAAGGTATCAGACAGAAGACCGAAGATTCTGGCTTTAGTACAAATAATGCAGCTTTCATGGCTGTAGGACCTGATACAGCCGCTCTAGAACACCCAATGCACATTTCACGTCCGTTGGAGTCAAGGCTTTGGGCACAGAGCTAGCGATTTTGGCCTCAGAACGCATAATGAAAGTTTAACGGATCGAGAAGCCAAGGTATCGTACACAGGATCCAAGATATTGGCTCTAGTACAACTAATGCTGCTTTCATGGCTGCAGATGTCAAGGTAGCGGTCACAAGACCTAAAAAGGCCGCTCTAGAACACCTAATGCACATTTTACAGTCGTTGGAGTTAGGGCGTTGGGCACAGGGCGAGCGATATATGCTTCAGAGCGCCTAATGAAGATTTCACGGCTCGAGAAGCCATGCTATCGGACGCAGGACCGAAGATACCGGCTCTTGTACAAATAATGCAGCTTTCATGGCAGTGGGACTTGAGACAGACTCTGTAAAACACTTAGTGCACATATAACGTCCGTTGGAGTTAAGGCTTTGGGCACGTGAATAAAGGTTTTACAGCTCGAGAAGCCAAGGTATCAAACACAGGACCGAAGATTCTGGCTTTAGTACAAATAATGCAGCTTTCATGGCTGTAGGACCTGAGACAGCCGCTCTAGAACACCCAATGCACATTTCACGGTCGTTGGAGTTAAGGCTTTGGGCACAGAGCTAGCGGTATATGGTTCAGAGCGCCTAATGAACATTCCACGGCTCAAGAAGCCATGGTATCGGACACAGGACCGAAGATACCGGCTCTAGTACAAATAATGCAGCTTTCAGGGCAGTGGGACTTGAGACAGACTCTGTAAAACATATAATTCACATTTTACGTCCGATGGAGTCAAGGCTTTGGGTACGTGAACGAAGGTTTAACGGCTAGAGGAGGCAAGGTATCGGACACAGGACCGAAGATTCTGGCTTTAGTACAAATAAGGCATCTTTCATGGCTGTAGGACCTGAGACAGTCGCTGTAAAACACTTAATTCACATTTTACGTCCGTTGGATTCAAGGCTTTGGGCACGTGAATGAACGTTTTACGACTCAAGAAGCCATGGTAGCGGACACAGGACTGAAGGTGGCTGTAGGACCTGAGACAGCCGCTCTAGAACACCCAATGCACATTTCAAGGCCGTTGGAGACAAGGCCTTGGGCACAGGGCTAGCGATTTTTGCCTCAGAACGCATAATGAAAGTTTTACGGATCGAGAAGCCAAGGTATCGTACACAGGATCCAAGATATTGGCTCTAGTACAACTAATGCTGCTTTCATGGCTGCAGATGTCAAGGTAGCGGTCACAAGACCTAAGATAGGCGCTGTTGGTGTTTAAACTATATAAAATAAGATAACAATAAGACAATCATAATATAGAAATATATGTCAAGTTAGTATGTAACCCGATATAGATATCGATGGCTCATCAGTAGTAAGTAGTGAGATAACAAGAATAACAATAAGATCTAGTTAATTGAAAATATATGTAATAAGATGGTTTTGCATCGTGAACTACTTATGGTCACAACGAACTTTACATCTGGTGGCTTCATTTTAATTATGTAAGAAATGCATTATTCTCAGTTAGATCGACAATCAACTGTGAATACACGGTGTGAGATCATACTTTGATCTCTAATTCTACCCTTGTACTCAACTTGGAAGTTCATCCAATTTATGTGTTAGTTGCGCAGACCTTTAGCCAGCTTGTTTATGTGCTAGTGCCTACATATATATAAATAAAGAAACTTTAATAACCGCGCGAAATACCAACGTCTTTCATTGAACATTTTGGTGACCCCGACATTGGCGGGCTCCAAGTTGAAAGATTAACAGACTTGGTGAAAACGTCATCAAGTGAGAAGATTTGGTCAACTCAGGCGACCAATCTCTCAACAACAAGGAAATTGTCAACTAGGCGACTACTTTCTTTGCACGCTTTGGACACAGTACAATCCTAAGCGAGGGCACAAATTGGTGAACATTCCACATCAATCTGGGGTCCCGACTAAAAAATCGCAATTGATTAACGTGGCAATCAGTGCGACCAATATAAATAACTAAAACAATTTATTGGAAAACTAGTGGTTGGTTTTCCGCAACAGGGTAGCAGTGCATACCCATTGAATGAAAGTTGATCAACTAGGCGATCACTTTTCAAAAACATTTAACAACGATTTGAGTCAACAGGGCGACCAAATCATAATAAGTTATTTTTTATGTAAAATAAAGTTTCTTCAACTCTGTTGCATAAAAATAAACAAAAAAAAAAAAAAAAAAAAAAAAAAAAGAAATTGGCGTCAGCAATCTCTGACCTAGCTAAACCCAGGTAGTACATACGAGTACCATAATTTGGCATCAGTCAACAATTTTTAACAAATAAAAGAAACTCAAAATTGGTTTCACTGTCGTGGCGTATATCTGTGTAAAAAAAAGAATACGAATATTGGAAATAAAATTAACTATTGTTAAAAAAAAACTAAACAAAAGGCGACTTCTATTTAGTTCTTATTCTTATTTGTACTACACTTGACCAATTTAAGGAACGAGTCGGGAGCGTTCCTGTCTTTGACAAAATAAATAAACTCCCATCGGGTCAAATACTAGTATAAATAAGCAAGTAAATAAGAATATAAAAGAACATGGAGGAGTTCTATAATCAGCAGACAGAACGCGGAGAAGCAATTCAGGCCTTCATTCGGAATACCAAAAGGATTCTATCGCCAGGAAAACGAAGCCTGCCTATTTTGAGGAGAAACTTGAGCTCCTGGAATACATGTGGGAGAACTTCAAAAAAAGTCATCAGGAGCTAATGGACAAATTAAATAACGTGCCAACAGAAGATGACTCTTGTAACGGACTATTTCCACCAGAATGAAGGCGGTGGTAACTAATACTGAGGATGATTGGAAGGACCACTTGGCAAAGATAAAATTAGAGAGGCAAGCTCGTCAAAGAGAGGAAGAGCGAGTCAAGATCAAACCACCTGCTTCGCAAGCGGAAGGTGCGCTGTTGGATTCATTGTCCAGGACATTAAGACAAATAGTGCCTGAGGAAAAAATGAATTATAAATCGGTAGTCGACAAATTTGGATGCAAATTGAAGAAATCCATTATGAGATTCATCGGCATAACTGACAATCCAGCCGAAGTCGGATATAATATAGCTACGTTTGTGGCTGAGAAAATACAATGCTGAAATCCTTGGCACCAGCAGAAATGTAGAGATACAATCAACGCCTGTGGTGCAATCAATACAATCATTGCAACTACCCAAAATTCCCATTCAAAAATTTGATGGGGATTATCTGAAATGGCAACAATTTCATGACATCTATAAAAGGTGGTTCATGAGTCAAATGTATCCACAATAGAGAAAATGTGGTACTTAAAATCAAACCTTTCTGGAGAAGCAGAGAGATTGATAATGGCACCTGGAATTAACAGAAGCCAATTACAGCACTGCTTGGTCAGTGCTGCAGGATCACTGGATTTAACAAAACGAGCTCTAGTAATGTTTGCACTGACAAAGCTGTTTGATCACCCAAATGTGGGAAAAATGCATTTAGCTTCGACAAAGAATTTGCATGATAACATCTTGAATCATTG